>CM073495.1:8955000-8960000 GCA_037074585.1 Biancaea sappan
TTGTATGTATGTAATAAAATTAATATTATATTTATATAATTTTTATTTGTATTATTTTTAAAAATAAATTAATTTAAGAATACACTTCAAAACAAAATTAAAGATATAAACTATAGTAAATTGGGTATAAAGGAGATAATCTCGCTGCATAAAAGGTCACCTCAATACAGTATGAGTACACTAGTGTGCTCTGCGTTGGCATATATAAGTAATGTTGATATTTTGCAAACAGACATATCTCTTCTTTCCCATTAGATCTTTTACTAATTACACACCGCATTTGCTGTAAAGCTAACATGCCATCTACACTGGTTCATATACATAATTTTTCCACGTAGCCTTATAGTGATCATATACACCATCCCATCCCATTGAAGGAAATCAAACCAAGTTTAAGAGAATACACTAGGTGGAATACATTAGTCTGAATACTAGGGTACATGCACCTTACTACTAAAATAGGCTACTAGGCGTGCTTTGCATGCCAAACAATTATTTAATAACATAAAAATAATATAAAATAATATGCAAACGTGCGGAAACAATTTGATAGCCTTAAAATTTTTTGGCGCGATTTCGAAATTTTAATTTTTCGTTCCTTGAAAATGTTTATATAACATTATCTTCCACTGCCCTTGTCTTATTTCTTTTCTTCTTTTGCTCTGTGATCTAGTTTTGCATGCTTTTATGGTTCTCTCTTCTTTTGGTATATGATTTGATTATTTCTGAATCTTCTTACATTTTTTTCCTCTTATATTTGTCTTCTCTCCTCACAGTTATCCAACTCAATATATCACGTATTTTACTCATTTTCAATCTTAAATTGAAACTTATATGCTATCTAATATCATTTCCTTTTTAAATATGTTTTACATGATGGGACGATATGGATTTTAAAAATAAACTTGTAATATCTTTTTTAAGCTTAATTTTTTAATATCCTTATTCATTTCTAATTAATTCTATTGTTATGCTTTATAGGATGAATTCATTGAAAGATGAACAATGCATATTACAAGATGGATTCATTACAATGCGTGTTACAAAATGGATTCATGAAAGATGAATAATGCATGTTAGTCGACTAATGATATTAGAATTATAGATTTGTAAAATAAAATAAATTCATACATAGAAAAAAATTATACAGTTATTTACTTTTCATGAATAATTTATCTTATCTAAATTTATAATCATGAATATGAAAATCTCCTCCCAAATAAATTTTAAATATAACTACAATAAAAAAATATAAATTAACTAAAAATAATTAAATAAATTTTTACTATTAAATAAAAATAATTAAATTAAAAATAAAAAAAGCACACACACACACATTATATCAGATGTGGAGCAGGGGGCGCAAGGGGATTCCCCCATGTGCCACTATATATATTAATATATAGTGCATTAATAAAAAAAAATTGTTGCTCCCTGCGCCACTAATTAACTAAAAAAAAAACTATTTGTTATGCAAGAGACTTCCACTTGCCCCACTATATATTGTGGCACAGGGCTTCTCCTACGCCACAATATATACATATTGTGTAATTAGATTGGTTCAGAGTAATCTCTCTCAACCGTAAATTATTTAAAAAATAATAAAAAATGAGATTAATAATATTTTAAAATAAATTAAATTGATATAAATACATGTCGCATCAATTTTTGCTACATGAAATATAGTAAGAACGTTACAGTAAGAATTATTTTTCAGTCGCAATTCAGTCGGTGTTTAATTAGCGACTAGAGATTTTTTGACTGCAAAATTTCAGTAACAACTCAGTAGAAAATCTTGTTTTCCTACTACAATCTATATATTTCCTACTGGACATTCTGTAGCTATCAAATGTTATTGTTGTAGTGCGACTTCGCCCTTTTTCACATCATTCTTCACCAATGTTTTAAAAATCGGACCGGTCATTAAACCGGTGAACGCACTAGTTTAAGGTTTACTGATTCAACCGTGATCAAAATGTGGTCAAACTGGTACTAATTAAATATATATATTTTAATTTTATATTAATAAATAAAAATTATTTTTTTAAAAAAATACTATTATATATTATTTATATCATATTAAAAATTAAAACAGTTATTTTAACAATTCCCAATACGTGTTCAACTTTTCCAAATAAAGTTAATTAAAGCTCTCTCTTAAATTCACACACAGTAAGTACTAATATATAATTTTAAAAAAAATTTAAAAAAGTCATATCACACCCCTGCCTTCACGCAAAGTAAATTCAGATGTGTAGCTTTCAATCAAATTCAAATGTAACCTCTCTCTTTCTCTCTCTCTCTCTCTCTCTCTCTCTCTCTCTCTCTCTCTCTCTCTCTCTTGATGTCTTTATTTTTTCCATTCTCTCCACTATCTTCTTCTTCTTCTTGTAAATTTCTTTCCTTCAACGGCTTCTTCTTCGTTGCTATAAGCTTCTTCCATTCGACGGTGGCTTCACGGTTGCTTTGACGGAGGTGGTGACTTCGATCTTCTCTGGCTTTCTTTCTTTCTTTTTTTTTTTTCAAAGGAGGAATCGGAGAAATCGGTAGCCCAACCGGTTCCACCAGTTTCAGATCGATTTAGTACCGGTTCGAAGCCCCTCTGTTTTTTCCCTTGACCGGACCAGACCTTAGGTCGGTCACTAGTCCGACTGGTTGGTCCAGTTTGATTTTTAATCAATGGTCTTCACTTTTCAAAGTCTCTGTTACCGTCACACACCCGTACAAACTACAGATGCACTGAAGAGGTAAGTTTCTTCAAATTTTAGCACTGATGAACCTTTGTTCTAATTTTAAGTTTCTTCAAATTTTTCTCTCGTTGAAATTCTTCAAAATGGATTCTAACTTCTGTTTAGTTTAGTGACTTTTAGAGATGTAATTTATGATAAATTCTTGTTATTTTTGCAATATATGCCATGTATGATATGTTTTATGAAAGAACCTTTGATATTTTTGTAATTCTAGCACCTATATATATATATATATATATATATATTTATGAAATTTTATAAGATTTTACGGTCCTCGATTCGATCCTACAATGTGATCTTGCCCACACTTCTTTCAATCTTATGCAAGATCTCGATCTTGATAACTTTGATCCAACTCAATCCTGCAAATTGGTTTAAGTTAAGTAGATTAGCAAGTTGACCTAACTCAATGTACACTCCTGCCTAAAAGATTATATTTGTCTCAATTTTTTGTTGTCAAAAAAGTCAATCTAACAAAATGAGGGATGAAATTAAGACAACTAAATTAAGGTGTTTGACCTTTTAGGGATGGATTGAAATAATTATAATTGCTAAACCAAATTTATAATTTACTCTAAGAAAAATTAAATATTAGTTGGTAAAGGAAAGGCAAGGTTCACCTTTAAGGCTTTGAGCTGCGAATGGTTTCTTTGCTTTTCGGCAAAGAAAAGCACCTGCTTTTCATTTTAGTAATGATTTCAACCGTTAGTAAAAATATTAGCAACGGTTAAAACCGTTGCTAAAATTCAAAAAACCGTTGTTAAAATAAAAGCATTGCTAATTTTCGCAACGATTTTTATTTTTCATAATGCTTGTATTTTAGCAACGCTTGTAAATTTCAGCAACGGTTAACCGTTGCTAAAACGAAAAACAGGTGCTTTTCTTTGCCAAAAAGCAAAGAAACCGTACTCCTTTGAGCTACCCTATGGTGAAAAAGTTGTCTTTTAATTTGCTGTAAAATATTCTAATATTCCCTATATGCCAAAGCTGCCCATTGAAGAAGACCAAATGCCAAAAGAAAGCAAAAAGCTTTCATTTAATTGTTTCTTATTGATCACAAATTTGTTTACCAACGTTAAGCTAATAAGAACAGGACACAGATTCAATTTCCAGCTGGTGAAGGAATTTTTTTTAAAAAATAAATATTATTTTGGGCTTGGCCCCTTAACTTTGTTTCAAATTTTATTTTCATTCTTTAATCTTTATTGAAATTTGATCTTTTCATTTTAGTTCCTTAATTTTAAGTTATCCCAGTTCAGTCCCTTAATTTTTTAATTTAGTCTTTTAACTTTACAAAAACTGCTCAAATATTTTTACCTTTTTAAAATATTTAAAAAAAGGAAAATTGTTGTTTGAAAAAAAAAACTGCAGAATAGATAACCAAAACTACAAAGCAAAAGAAAAAAAAAATGTTAAGAAAATTGTTATAGGCTTATAGCAGATAGATTAACAAAACTAGCTGTATTAAGAGTTCAAATTTAGAATCAAATTATGTACATAACTACAACGATCATGATACTTATAATGAATAAACATAACAAAAAATATCAATTAAAATCAGTAGAAGTTACAATTCTCATAATTTCTATATATATACCCAACAAACACAAACAATAACAAGAATTAATTAATCTTAATCTCCATCCAGAACACGACAAGTGGTCAAACACAGCCATAGCCGCCACCGTCACAAGTGCAACCGCCGGAGCCGGCTACAACATCGGAATGTTGTTGAGGTTTGGTGCTGAGACAACAACATAGGAGAGCCAGCAAGAGCATGAATGCCCATGCAGAGGCCAAAGCTTGTGCCCAGCTCAAGTAATGCTCCATCAGTTGTTTCTCTCTGCCTTTGATCTTAGTTTCCTTCTTCTTCTTCTTCTTCTTCTTCTTCTTCTTCTTCTTCTTCTTCTTCTTCTTCTTCTTCTTCTTTCATCGCCTTAGTCTCAGAGATTAATCTCAACCATAAGAAGAAGATTCAGTGTATTTCTATGACCTCTAGGGAAAGAGAGAATAATTAATGGCATCAACTATACATATATGGCTGGCTAGCATGAAGGTGGTGATGAGAGAGAGAGAGAGATAGAGAGAGAAGCACATGGGGTGGTGAGCTTGAAGGAGTGGCTGAGATCGATATCATGGGCTGGACTGTGAATTTAATATGGAGAAATTCCTCCTCCAATTTTCTTTTTGTTAGAACACTACCTGTATTTAAAAATTTACTAGACTCCAAATCTGGTTTGAGTTGGATCA